>JAHQIW010006474.1:0-38629 GCA_019055375.1 Parelaphostrongylus tenuis
GTATAGCAAGCGGTCGCCTTTCGCAACACTGTGATGCTACCTAACTGCACACCGGTCAATGTGTCTTCATGTTAACATGCTTCCTGTTAATAATGCAACCTTAGCTCTCCGTTTTCATGATCGGATGTCGCTATGATACGGATGCAAGAGAGAATGGAAATCTATGAACACGAACAATTGCGTAGGATGTTCGAATGACAAAGCGTAATCTGAGGTGTACGAAGCTCTAGGAATAATGAACAGATGCATACCCAAAGATGTAGAGTGATGTGCAAAACTGCGCCATGCTGGACTTGAACTCGCACTTCACTCTATGCGGAGGCGAATAAAGATATTCTGTTTGGTCACCCATTACCTAATATCTGTCAGTGTGAGTGGGTTCAATGTCGAAATCGACTATCCACACCAAACCGTTGACGTTTGGTTGCTGACAGATAGATGCGTTGTACCTTGGAAAGAGTGGTGTCAAAATAGCCGTCGGTAGTGAAACGGTTTAGAGTACGGTTTCCTGGAAAGGGCGAAAGGCGGGTTCGAGTAACTGTAGACTCAAAATTTTTGCACACCATTCTACATCATAGGGCATGTTATAACATCGTATCAGAGATAAAAGCGGTTGATAAATGAGTTCTGTTTGAACAGTTACTTATTTCTGCTTTATCTAACTGAGCCCTAATGAGCATCCTAAAAACTCGAGGTTACTAGAGAAGCAACAGAAGGGAATATAAGCAGAAGGACCTACAATAGAGTCTCGTGATATAAGGATAACTCGATGCCGACAAAATTCATACCATACGGGCCACTTCACTGTCGAAAGTAAAGAGAACGTTTTCCATGGTCATGTTAAACAATAAAAGTTCTTCTAATACAGAGAGCAGCTTCTTGGAAGAAGTTTAGGAATAGTTGTTCGTCTCAGCAGAGAGTGCGGGAGACCAATCCTGCTCTTGTACGTTATTCAATAGCAAATCGCCATTAAACAACCGTCTTATTTGGGAAAAATATTTATAGCCTATAGAAACGACATTTACAGCCCATCATTTCATATCTCGAAAAAGGTATGAGCCATTACTGAACTAGTTTTCGCATATCACAGTTTGAATAACATTCAATAGATTCAATTATTATATAAATATTCGAAGAATGTAGAACAAGTAAGAAGAAATCGTCCATTATGTTCTAATTATGTTCAACTTTCAATCTATTGCTTATTCTTTTTTTCATAGTGAGATATGGTGCAAAGTACAGCCGCAAAAATGCTGAAATACGAGCCAAACACAGCGTCTGTGTAGACTTCTAACCCTCGCTTATTATTAGGCTGATGCAAAAGTAACAACGGTTTATGAGTTATAGAAATTTGCCGGTAGATATTGGAATACAATCTCAAATAGATGTACTTATACTAAACACCATTTTAATGCCCATTTTTCATTATATGCATTGCGCTGACAATAGTTCACTTGCTCATTATTTTGATTCGTTCAAACTATAGAAAAGTTGTTGACTGGTGCAAAGAATTTTCGCGGTTTCACAGTGCGATTTCAGAACGGATCGTAAAGCAACAGTGATAATTTGCAAACATCAACAATGCATTTGTTTCAGAAACTGCTGAAGAACGCACAGTGCAACGGTAGTTCAAAAACTTTTGCAAAGTAGATGAGAGCCTTGAAGACGAGAAATGCAGTAGCCGGCTAAGGAAAGTTGACAATGATCAAATGAAAATCTTCAGAGCTGATCCTTCTAGGAGTGCGTGAGATGCCGCAAAAAGAACTCAACGTTGACCAATCGACGGCCGTTCGTCATTGAAAACAAATTGTAAAGGTGAAAAAGTCGATGCAAATGTATTTGCGCTCCAATTACAGTCAGCAGACAGACATATGTCGTACGACGTGCGCTTCAAAAATTGAAGGAATTAAGCTACCAAATTTTGCCTCATCCTCATTTTCGTCAAACTTCGCGCCTACCGACTACCACTTTTCAAGCCTCTCGGTAATTTCTTGCAGAGAAAATACCTCCAGAACCATCAGGATCTAGAGTTGCTTTCCAAGAGTAGGAAAATGAGTTAACTGTGATGGTTCTAATTCTGATCAACAGAAATTTGTTTGAGCATAATTATAATGATTCAAAGTATTCACGATCTGATACTGCTATTACTTTAGTATCAGGACTAATATTTGAAAGGCTCACATGTTAGCTACTACACAATCGAAGTCCTGGCTGTTTCGCCCGTAATAAGTCGTATCTTAATCCTAATCAATCGTTGTCAGCAATCATTCGCTCACGAAAATGATATATGGATCACAAATTGGCTAATTAAGTCGAAGCTATAGCCGAAATCACAATATTCGTCGATAGTTTAGTGGGTTATCATGGATTCACAGCGAGAGTAACGGCGAGTTCGCAGTCACCTGAGACTCCAAGAGTTTTGCTTGTATCTCAGCACTCTTCTGCTTGCATTACACATCACTGCGAACTATGAAGAAAAGCAAGTGAATAAAATAAATGCATCGCACTTCCTAAGAACCTGTTTTCGCTGAAAATTGAGTTTCACCAAACTATATGTCCTATTTGTGAAACAATTACGATACCATGAAAGAAATTAGACTCAGCAATGAAAAAGTGGAACTAGCTGGTTTCCGAAAATAATGAAGTATTCCGAGCTTGCCGGTCAGTTCTCTTCAAAAAGAAAAAGAAAAAAAAAACCTTTCCAAAAGTCACTTGCTTACTCTCACAGATACTCTGTTTTACTTGATGATGGAGACTTCTCACATGGAAAGTCTTCTTTTAGTGCTACACTGCTCGGGGTATTACGTTTTGTTCACCATGTGAAGTCGAACATCGGTACTATCAGAGATATGTAAGTGACAGGCGACAGTCCATCTCAGTGAAAAGTGGGAAGCAAGATCAGTTAGCGACACTCATCACAAGCCTTAGAAGGCGATATTCGTTGAACATCTTCCAGTTAAAAATGCCTCAAGGAAACTGCCAAAGCAATAGCGCTCTGATAGCAGCTGCTACACATTCGAACCCACCGATCTCTGCTAATTTATATAGATTCCAGACATTGATAACTTCAAAACACAAAATAAGAAAAAAATTCATATCTGTGGACATATGATTTGGAATTTCGTTGAAAAGAAGCACTACTTGAACTGGATCATTTTATATCTACACGAGGATGCAACATGTCACTTTGTGAATTCGCTGCTTGAAAATAAAATCTAAAGAGCTCTAAGTCAAATCACATGGTTCATCTATTGTATTGCTAAACCTGAGAACTATCTAATAATATGAATTTCACATACGAAGCCTCCACTACTAGAAAATATAAGAACAGTCGTAAAAAAAAATATCTATGAAAATATCAGTAAGCTACAAGAATTCTTACTTTACCGATCAAATTTTTCTTCCATTAAAACTCTTCACATTCCGACAACAGAACATTGCCTGGAAAACCGTCGTTGAAAGTTATAAGCTAAAAGGCTTTCCTATTCTGTCAAAGAAGACTCTAAAAGTCCATTGAATGTAAGACTCAAATAAGAAATAATATCAAAAGTACAATAACAGTGCTGCAGCGGTGCTCTTCAAAGCATTCACTTATTCTATTCGCTCTCAAAGGTGCCGAACAAAAATGGTATAGATGTTTTGAGCGCTCTTATTCCGGTCTTCGCCCACCTGTATGCTGTGAACAGTACAAGAAGCCAAAGGCTTAAGTACAATACTGAAGAATGGGCAATCCAAAATGTTAGCGATACGAAAAACTCGTCTACAAAGAAAGCGCAGCTATCACTTGAGATTGAATTAAAGCTGTAAGTGAAATTCTGTCTAATGGAGAGTGATAAAAGTAATCCAAGTAAATTTTCAATGCTTGATATAAGCAGGCAAAAAACACGGTTGACAAGTCAGAATGAGATTCAGAAAAGAATGGTAAAGAAAGCTTGCATCAAAAAATCAAAGCAAGTATTTCTCCAATCAAATTTTACGATAATGTAAAACGTTTGTCTTTTATATTTGATTATAAAATAGAAGCATTAAATAAGTAGGGAATATTTACTAAGTGACCAGAATTTCAAACGTATTTTTAGTGCTAGAACTTAAAGCTAAAAGAAACCATAAGCATTTTACTCTCCAAAGATAATACAAAGAGATCAAATAAAGGAGTAAGGGTGAACAAAACACCTGGAAAGAATTAATAAGCCACGCTTATGATCCAGAGGAACACTGCACCCGATAAATCATGTGAGAATGACATGGAGCTGAAGAGCAATGTATAAAATCAACAACTCAATATTCGAATAGTAATTTCACAGTGGCTATCTGAAAAGAGTAGATGAGAGCGAGAAAGGCGGCCGATCGGTCATTGGTTATGACATAGTCGGTGATTGTGACCGTCTCATCGGAAGGACGCTGATCGACAGTAATCACAGAGCGGCAACTAATCATGTTAGCAATGTCATCGTTACTGCATGTAGATAGCTATCGGCTATAAATGTACACGAACAACCAAACCAGCGATGAAAGGCCGGCAATTGTGAAGTGTTCTAGATGATAACGAAAGACCATTAAGAACTTTGCTCATCTAGCGCGAAGACACATCATAAAAACAACGCCAACCGATAACACAAGTCACGGCTGCAGTTAGCAGCGCGTGCCACTTAGTTGAGAATTAGGCAGAACGATAGGCGAATTATGTCAATTTCGAAGAAGATGGTAACAGAGCGGTAGCCTCGGCGGTGTGGTGGGCACGCGTTCTTGGTATGGTGAAAAGCAGGTTCAATTCCAGCTTGGGGTCAAGAGTTCTACATATCACTTAAGATCCTTAATATATAATACAGTATTCTAACACTGCTTCAATAGCGGTAATGTAAAAAAATCTAGCGGATTATATGCGCTGATAAGCGTTTTTCAATGGATTAATCAACGGGTTCCGACGTAATGACGCTGTGATGATGACACGACCAGTGAGTAAATGCCATTGATGACACAGAACTATCGCAAAGTCCATTGTTCTCGCCCGAATTTCGATAAGAGTCCGGATCAACAGCTTCTTATACTCACCTATGGAAGCAAAAGTAACGTTTAGAAGTATGAAGTTATAAAATTGTGGTGCTACATGGCATGAGATCTATCAAGTGGATGGTAAAGAGATAACATACCAAAAGCCACTATCACTGTGGGATGGTTCTAAACGTGTAAAGGATATCATAAGATTTGAGGCGTTGACAGTCATGGAGACTTCTGAGAGATTCCCTTATTTGTCGGTATTAGTACTATTATAGCTAAGCTAATAGGTTTTGATAGTCAAATAGTTGAGATATTACGACCATGAACACGAAAAATTACACTCCATTCACACTTGTGTGCATTACAGCAGATGTAGGTCTTCAGATAAGCGCCATTTGCCAATGGTGCTGCTAAAGCGTTTTCGCATGAAGAAATGAGCGTGTTTCTGCGAAAAAAGCCTCCAAATGAAAACACATACGGCAACCTCGAAAAATTCAAGCATAGAAGAAAACAAACGTTTCAAAATGAGTGGGGGAAGTAAACGTCGTACGTCTTCCAACTAGCTCAACCATCGACACCCAATGTTTTTTGTGCGATTTGAGTGAGCTTCCAGAAAAAAATAACCTAATGGCACTATGATGAACCAAAATCATTCTCTGAACAATATACGAATTTAGCAATTTTCAGCATACCACGTACCAACCCCAAAAAGGCTCTAAACATTTTCATACACTATATTTCAAGATATTACTTATAACAGCTATACGATGGGGGTTCAGCTTATTTCAGCGTTACCCATCGGTCACTCGATTAGGAGAAAAAATCCTATACTGTTGAAAGGCTTCTGATTATAAAGTTACGTACACTCCTCTCAATCATTGAAGTACAATATTGTGTCGCGTTGTCCCTATTGTTCAGGAAGAAAAGAAAATTTGAGATTTTTATAAAGTTAATTCGTGTGTACATAGATTGTCAATGACAATGAGAATCCGACAAAAGTCTGTAATTTTCAGTTTAATTACTTTGACTGATATAACTGAGAGTTTAAAATGAAACGTTGGACTTTCTTCTCAAAACCACACATTTTATGGTGAAAAACTCAATGCTGAAATTGGAAGAATACTGATAGATAGCGCTGAGATTTTCCTGGACTATCTAAAACACTAATGTATTTATGGTAGCAGGAGAATATTAGTTTTTCCTACAAAATCGTTAGCACCATAATCACCACTGAAGAAATTCACAAAAAAAAAAAAACTCAGGTCTCTGATGGTTCGGCACAACTGCTAAGCCTTGTAAGCCGAAAATATGCAGCAGTTTGGCTATGGGTAAAACGACAAATATTTCGGTCGAATTTTCGAAGGCACGAATTAAATTGCTCGAAAATTTTGGACATTACGTGTTCATAATAAGAGTTCATGGACAACCAAACCGCTAATCGATCGCTTGTTATTTGCAAAACGAAAATCGTGAGGAAGCTCGACAAATAGGAACTGTATGTATTGAAAAAAAACAGTTATCCAATAAAGAGCTTGTTCCGAAGCCTTCCTTCAACTTTCTATCCTCAAAAAAAAAACGGTTCTGTTCATGATCGGATTATGAGTTGCTGTGAGAAGTGATTCCATTACAATAATCGTTTAGGGCCGAGCGTAACGGTCGAACTAAGTTCCTAAAAGCTCTCCAGAATCGCATTTGCATCAGAAAGAGGTTATGACTACTCTAACAATGTGAATTCAGATTCTGATAACACTCTGCACCGTGGCGAAATAATCACGGTGGAAAAGTGGTGTTTTATTTTGGTCGACTGTAAGAAAATTTGCAATGTAAAGATTTTTGTATATGCGTAACGTACAAAAAAAAAAAGAAATATCTTCGACGAAAACGTTGAACCGCTTGAGGCACAACTAACGTTATAGAAGTGGAATGAACTGAACTTCATAACTTAAAATTAATCTCCACGCATTGCGACTGCTTCCAAGGAAACCAAAATTTCAGTATACCACACCACATGCACAAACTTACAAATTTCTGACAAAAATTGAGCAGAATGTTTTGACTCTTACTTTGATTGATATATTCAAATTGTAGTCAGAATACAGTATTTGAAAACTGCTGCTCATAATATTTTTTGGGATACCTTTAATACTTCCACACTTGCTTGACATATTGAATTGTGATGGACGTTCATAACATTGGACTGATTGAAAATGTGATGACAGTTATAGAAGAAAATTAGAAGAAACAGAGGACATACTCCAGAAAAGCCTTGGATGATCTACCATCAAATTATTTACATTCTTTTTCAAACGAGCAAGGAAATATTTGAAATGTCATGCTAACATTAAATCGTATTGGAGCTGAATGCTGTTACAAGAAATTTTCTCAGCGCATAGAATGATCATTAAGAACCGTACGAGAATTACTAATCCCATGTCTATTTCTGGATTTCTCTATGCTTTTCTTGTTATGTAGGCGATCTTTCATTCATGAATTTTATCTTTTTTCTCAGTCATTAGTCGAAACTTGAAGATGATATATTTGGTTTTGCCGATTTAGTCAGTAATCGAAGGAAGTAAGAAATGTTGTCTGTAAATATTCATCCGACCACACATGTAAAGACTGTCATGCGAGGCGACGTACAAAATTTGTGAAATTGTAACTTAATAAGCAACTATGTCTAGCGAGATGGATTTTGTGTTTCTATAGGGCAGTCCTTTGTCTCCTTTATATCGCTTGTATGTTATTCTGGAAAACAGTCGTGCTTGTAAACATTCAGACTGCCTAGACTAAGCTACGGCTTTGCTCACTCGCTTCGAAAATTTTGAGCGCTTGTTAAATTTAGTTTCGTGCGCATTTCGTTATACGTTATACGTTATGAAGTACGTAGTAAGCTCCACATTCCCTATGTTAATCTCTTAATTCGCCTACACTGCTACGCTGTTGATCCATTCAATTCGACGCGAACACTATAGGTCCATTTGCCATCTAGCAGTCCTTCAAATGCACCAATCAGCTGATCATTTTCTTTGCCTGTAACTTCCTTTCATTCCCGTGTATCCTGAAACTGGGTAATAGAGTGGCTATCGCACAAGACCCAATGAGCTTCATCTATCTCGGTTCCCATGGAAAATATAACTAAATTTCGCGCGCATACTTTCGCGCTCAATCGAGCGCTTTCTTTCGAGGGGCGAGGTGAGCTAGCGTTTAGTTATCATTCGAATAAATCTATAAACGCTCGACTACACAATTTCCAGATTAGAAATGTCAGGAAATCAAGAGAGTTGAGCAAATCCATTCTTTCGCCTTCTATTCTTATTGAAATCCAGTCGTGAGAAGCAGTGGTCAAGGCTGTTGTTGATATATTGCTCAATTTTCTATTCTTGCACAGCACTCATGTAAGCGATTAGTACAGTGGCTTGCAGAAGAATGTAAAAATTGTAAAGAATCGAGAGGAGTGAAACAGAAGGAGAAAGGTGATTTTGTCGTTCCTCATTACCACCTGACGCGATATCGCATGTCGTGCACTGCCCGAATCGTTGTATTCCCGTTAAGAAATCGCCAAATTACATTCCATTTACCAACAATATTAGCAGGAATGACAAACATATTTTGAAACAATGACTGACATTCGGAACGTCAAATTATGCCATTTCCTGAAGGAGGACAACTTGAAGTTTCAAAAACACATAGATATATCAACAACGTAGTAATCGTTGGAGATGTTGCGCGAAGAATTACATCCACAAATTACTTAGGTCACTAACGTATCATGACAGGATGAGGTTCCGTCGTCATCCTAACCCATACTTCTTGTAAAAACGATAGCGAACTTGGAAGAACTGCACAATCACGCGAACATTGCCTAGTAAGAGATATTGAACTATGTAAAGAAACGCAACTACCACAATTTCACCGTTTTACAACTACATCATCATCATCGATTCAAGCGAAAATCAATGCTATCGCTTTGAGTCTATGCAAACACACACTTAAGAACGCCACTTGATAAATGGAATGTGATAGCATTGGAATGAGAGTTGATGGCATGCCAGCTGCACACTACACCACCATTGCTAATGAAGGTGTTCAGATAAGAGAAAGCATTAGTCAAGCGGAATGAATGCTGGCGTCTCAGACTTGTGAAAACATGGCTCTTCGGGAGACCATAAACAAAACTATGCTTTAAGGATGAATCCATTGACCACTCAAACAAAATCGTGTGTAACCGAGAAGTGCTGGAAAGCTAATGGAATTGTTGCAAGAAGTATGACAACAATTAAGATGAAAGAAGAAAATAAAAAAAGGTGATAGAATAGAACTCTCGGCGTTGATCAATCTCTGAGGGATGAGCCATGCATTCGTCTTCAATTTTTAACTTTGTTTGAGGTTATTGAATGCATATCTGGCCTTTACAATGACTCGCGGTGGCCTCCTGCTGTACCACGTGAGTGCTGCTTGTCCTCCCAGACAAGTCCGAGACCAGTCTGGCACCAATTTACCGACCCCGGAATGATGGACGGCTTGATGAGCCATGAGCGCAAGATGGAACCATTAACCTCGTGCGCGGCGGAGAACACCTCTAATCCACTGCGCCGCATGCGCTTATCAATCAAATAACCGCGGTGGAATCACGATGAAACAAATGCTGACGTGCTGGTTGGCGCGTTTTAGCAAACTGTCGGCTAGGAAAAATAATCTTAGTTCGCTCCATAAGCTTCAGCACAATAAACACCATATTTGTCAACCAAATCAATCGAAATTTCATGATTCTGGTACCACTCAATTGCGCATTTTTTGTGAATATTTTGGTGTACAACTTGCCTATACTTACTCCAGGATGGAGCTGTCTTGAAGCAAATTCGCTTACTACTTATGCACAAATGGCGCGCAGGGAATAATGCTACTGACGCGGTGCACAAGATTAGTGGAGCTTGGGGCGATGAAATGGTTGCAGAAAGGAAGGCTAGGAAGTGGCTCGCGAAGTTCAAAGCTGGAGAGAACAGTCTGGAGATAAACGCGCATGGGCCAAAAAGCTCCTTAATCTTGCGTTCCGCTTCACTAGCACTTCCCTCTACGTGCCATTGGGGCATGAGTATCAAGCGAATTTGTTCCCACGACAGTTCCGTTCAAATAAGCGCAGGTAAATTGTATACCAAAATGTTTGCAAGCGAATGCGGAATTGAACGATACCAAAACCAAGCAGCTCAAATACTTCTGAATAGTAAATTTTGTCTCTAATGCTTTAGTGCCAACTCTTACAGAACGACCTAATATTTCCGTTTCTTGAAATCGTCTCTTTGAAAGTAGTACGAATCACATCGTCGTAATAGGATGATCAACGCTCTGTTTCACAACCAGATCAAAATGGAGGATATCGAGGCAAAGGGTTAGGGGTGAATGCAAAGAAAACAAACACAAAAATGCTGTTATGTGCGTAGTTCGTGGTTATGGTTCAGATCACACCCTGCCGTTGGAAATGATTAGGCACTAGGTAACATTAGTATGACAAAGAAAATACCTCAGGCAGATGTCTCAACAAATCAATTTTAAAGTCGTTGTACCTTCAACAGCTGAGGGCATTCATCTCGTTGATTGTTAGTGTTGTGAAATAAAGAATCAAAACCTCTCGGTGTTCATTAATATCTGGAGGATGCATCATGCATTCGAGTTTATGAATAGTTGTTTGAGGTGAATGAATGCACACCTGGCCTTTTTGATGACTCTTAGTGCTTTATTGATATATCAGGTCACTGCTGCTACCCTACAGACAAATGTGATACCGGTTCGCCTAATTCCGAGGGATGGAAGGTTTAGTGAATCTTTGGCGCAGATCGAACCATCGAGTACGTGTGTGTCGGAGGCTACCTCTGAGCACTGCACCGCAAGCATTCATTAATATCAACTTAAATGAATTACGAACTGCTTGTTAACAAGATAGACGTTTGATGCGCGTAAGGACATCAATACTTTTAGAAAAGCTTTTCGCAATATGACTCTTATATTATTATGCAAAAGTTGAAATAGACGAAAAGTTGAAAAAACTAGCGCTATAATCTTCTTGTACATTCCAAGACGATCACGACAAAAATATCGTGATAATATAATCTGTTTGAGGCAACATTCTCTTAGACCACACTAACGTTTTGAGCAAGTTTGAGGTCTCGAAGATGATTGGAAAGGTCTACAGAAATTCTTCATTTTGAAGCTCTTTTTGTTGTGCTGTGATAACGATGGAGGGGTGGTAAGGGGCTTGTGGCCGAGTGGTTAGTGATGCACCGCCTATCTCGGCAGTGGTGATTCCCAACACCCTCCATAAAAGCGAACGCCCCATGGAAAGCTACAGGCTATGGATGAGATTGCAAGGGAGATTCAACCACTTTTTCTACGACGTTTGTGAGGAATATGAAATCCTCAACAAGCAATGAATGCGAGGAGTACTGTGATGGACGAAGTTGTGACACGGGTTAAAAAGTGAAATATGATGACGATGGAAGAGTAAAAACGTGGATCCAACTGCGTCCGAGATTCAGATCTTTGTGCATCACTCAACACTGCCTGGATATATAGTTATAATGATCATAGTGTTACAATCAAGATTTGATTTGTCTTGAAGTATTTCACATTTTTATTCTATGACAACTCGTCATCACAATTCATAATGCGGATCTCAGCAATTCTCGCGCATTCGATTCGATTCGTTTCCTCGCATCCGTCCTCAGTAAACGACTTCGAACATTTGACGTGTCTGCTTCTGTTTTTGCTATTCTTATTGCATTTTCTGATAAATTAATCCGCGTGGCAGGCGTACAAAACACAACTTAGCGAGCACATTTCAGTCGACAGGGTATTTGATACTTGAACGGATACACAGGTAGCCAATTCAAAGTGTTCACAGCTCATTCCAAGACGGTGCGAAGAGGATCGAACCAGTGCTCTGCATCTTTTTGCTCAACTGCATTGCAGCACTAAACGCAACTCTATTCATCTCCGGTTCAGAGTAATAAGGACATGTCGGGGCTTGAGCCTGAAATGAGTTGATGACCAACCTACAATGAATTTGGTTTTGCAAATTGTCCTATATCCAGTTTCTTTGGAGGATTTGTTGCGATTGAGGACGCTATTTGTCGCATCTGTTAAATGAGGTGAATACGGAAGAGGAAATGCAGAAAGGTGCTTGATAACTCTGGCATCATATCAAGGGAGGTCGACGTTTGGTCACATTTAACAAAAAAATGTCTATTTGCGTGTATTCAGGTGGAACGCGGATCTGTTTATGGTCACATTGTGGATGAGAATACGAAATGTGATTGTGTAAGGTAGAGAAACGCGCCACCTCGAGTGAGCCTGTCGTTACAGAAAAAAACTGATGTTAATGCTGATATTCATGACTTCTTGAAACTCGCTAGTTATATTGAAAATGCTTATAATGAAAAACTGTAACATACTAAAATATGACTCAAAGATGGAGCTCTAGGGGTAGATTAATATAGAGATGCTCCATGCAATACACTTCACGAAACAGCACAAAGGTGATTCGATGCATATTCTCGAAGGAAAATTAGGAACCATTTTTTGACGTCACAAGGATACGAGGCTTGGTTATTCTGTGGTGTAGGATTGATCCTCAATCATTACTTGCATTGAATGGCACTGCAGATCACAGCGCGCGCACGTCAAAAATATTGCCTTAATTTCGACCATGGCCACTGAAATGTCGGGGGATTTTGTCACTCTACATGTGATGATTGAAATAATTCGGCGTCGATCCCATTATTAAAAGGTGTCTATCCACCTGTAATGGATGAGCTGAACCAAAAGACACTTCTGATGAGCGTAGAAAGGCGAAACAAGCCTGTCTACTGCTGTATATGTGGCATACTAGACCTCATAAAGGCTCAAAACATATAATTATATTATAGATTATGGTTGTAGTGCTTGTTCTCAACTCGTCCACATAAATAGCCAATGGGCTTCTGGACCCACACTAAAAACTGTTTTTCCACACGAAAAGTAACAGTTAGTAATCAGAAACTTCAAAACCGTGAGATTTTGCATTGATGAAAAAGCTAGAGGAGCCACAAAGCTCAATGAAACCTACAGCTTCATTTCCTTAGGCCGTTATATTGAGGATATAAAGCTGTAGTTTTCATTTAGCATTATATTGAGTGTATAATCTATGAGCTATTGATAGAATTCGATTCTAGAATAAAATTGAAAAAAATGTTTGTACGTATATACATTATAAATAAATAAAATATATATATATATATATATATTTGTCCATTATTTGCTTACGCACCAACATCAAGCTATGACGAAGACGAAGTCGAAGCGTTCTATATGGACCTCGAAAAATTCTTCAGAGAAGATCATACATTCTTCAAGGTCATTGTCGGAGATTTTAACGCAAAAATTGGACCTAGAAGAACGTCCGAAGAACGTCACATAGGGACCCACGGACTAGAATGAAATGAACAGGGTGAGAGGCTATCCGAGTTTATCATGACGACCCAAACCATCCATGGTAACTCGCAATTCCAAAAGCCTCTCTCTCAGCGATGGACGTGGGAGTCTCCCAATGGAGAGTACCATAACGAAATAGATCACATCATAGTAAATCGAAGGTTTTGCCTGACCGACGTCGCTGTTGTTCCCAAGTTCTACACGGGATCAGACCATCGCCTCCTTCGCGCAACGTTCCGATTTTCGAGGAGAGGAGAGAAAGCCGCTAAATACAAACAACGAAGTCCCAGAACTACCATAAACTGGGATGTATTCAAATCATTAGTCGGCTCTTGGGAAGATACCGTTGTCGACAACATCGACGAAGAATACGATCGACTCGTTGAATATCTTCACGTTGGCGCCAAAAAAGCCGAAAGTCCTAAGGTCACGAAGAGACGCTTGTCTCCGCAGACACTCGAGCTGATACGTCAACGTGGAATCGCACGGGCCGCAGGCAACCGAAACCTTACGTCCGAACTTGCGAAACGATGCAGAGAAGCGATAAAAGAAGACCTTAAAGAGAGAAGAGCAGCAGTTATGGCAGAAGCTGCAGAAGCTGGGAAGAGCATTCGCAAAGCCCAGCGAGGCTTCGCCAACTATAAGACCAAGATGATTGCACTCCGATACCCTGACGGGACACTTACAGCTTCCAGAAGGGCTATGGAGAAAATCATCCACCAGTACTACTCGGATCTCTTCGCTAGCCATGTTCTCTTACCGTCATATAAATTGAAAGAGGACGAATATGTCGTTCCACCGGTCCTTCCTTCCGAAATCCGACATGCTTTATCGTCGGTGAAAAACAGAACAACACCCGGTACAGACAGGATTAGACCAGAACACCTGAAGAACCTGCCGCCAGTTCTCATCAACACCCTGGCTCGGCTCTTCACTCGCTACCTGTCAGAATGCAAGGTCCCTATTCAATGGAAAACCAGCAAGACCGTATTGTTGTTCAAAAAGGGAGACCTTCACGACATAGGCAATTATCGCCCAATCTGCTTGCTGTCCGTTGTCTATAAACTCTTTACTCGAGTCATCCTGAACAGGATTGACAGAACACTGGACGAAGGACAGCCATGCGAACAAGCAGGGTTCAGAAAAGGATTTAGTACCATGGACCACATCCACACGATCACAAGACTCATTGAAGTTTCACGAGAGTACAAACAACCACTCTGTCTCACTTTTATCGATCTGAAAAAAACCTTTGATTCAGTGGAAACAGAAGCGGTTATAGAGGCTATGGATAACCAGGGCGTCCCTACTCGGTACATAATGATCCTTCGTGAGCTTTATAAAGATTTCACGACCAGAATATCTCCATTCTACAACAATATCACCATTGACGTAAGAAGAGGGGTTCGACAAGGCGATACAATATCGCCAAAACTATTCACTGCCACCCTACAAAACGTCATGCGAACATTAGAATGGGACGAAATGGGAGTGAAAATTGACGGTCGACAATTAAACCATCTTCGCTTTGCTGACGATATCGTTCTCATAACACCAAACATCAGCCAAGCGGAACGAATGTTGACTGATTTCGATAACGCCTGTGGAAAGATCGGTCTTCAACTGAATCTAACGAAAACAATGTTCATGAGGAACGGATGAGTTTCTAATGCCCCATTCACGCTCAACGGAACGACAATTTCCGAATGCTCCAGTTACATCTATCTAGGTCGTGAAATCAACATGATGAACGACCTAGCCCCAGAGTTGAGCAGGAGGAAACGAGCGGCTTGGGGAACGTTTAAGAGCATCGAAGATGTAGTGAAGAGGACAAAGAACATCCGACTCCGTGCCCACCTTTTCGACTCGACAATTATCCCTGCCCTAACGTATGCAGCAGAAACCTGGTCGCTACGTAAGCAGGATGAAAGATCACTTGCCGTTATCGAACGCGCAGTCGAAAGGTCGATGCTAGGAGTATCTCGTATTTCGCAAATGAGACAAAGGATCCGAACTTCCGACCTACGTCAACGATCGAAAATCGGAGACGCCGTTCTACACGCCAGGATATCGAAAATAAGGTGGGCCGGACACGTGATGCGCTTCAACGACAACCGATGGACGAGAGCCGTTACCGACTGGATTCCTCGGGACGTCAAGCGCTCTAAAGGAAGACCACTGACCCGTTGGTCCGATTTCTTCACGAAAGCGATGGAAGAAAGATATGATGCTCAGCGAATTCCTAGAGCAAGGAGGACCCACTGGGCTACTCTTGCACGCGATAGGGAAAAAATGGAAGAGTTGCTGGTACCCGCTCGAGTCACTCGACGATCAACGGGACGACAGGTGATACAGGTGATATATTTGTCCATAGAAAAAGTATAATGTTTATAACTTGTTGTCAATGAAAGTGACTCGGAAGGTTCATAGATAATGCACTGTAATGTGGCTTGATCTTACTGTCAACTACGATATGGGTTCGTCCACCCAATTCAATATTGAATGAAACATGCGGAATGAATGAGAATCAGATAATCCGTTTTGGGCAATACAAGAAAAGGAACTTTTCAAAAAAGGATCTTCCAGATTCACACATATGGCCCAAGTTTGGAATGAAAATGGAAAATCACTGAATAAATATCAAACTTTGTGTTAAGAATTTCTACATATTCATAGTATACTCTTACTACTGAATTGTACAGCAAAAAGACGCTGCGTACATATTATATTACCAAAAATGCACGCGATTATTTTCCCGCCAGAGGAGATTTTCGTTACAACATATGAATAGAGAAGAAATTATAGATCTAATTGATTATCTACGATATCATCAATCCTATTTTACACGCTTTCAAAGTCGATTTTCAAGCAAGACATATTTGTGAACTCCAGGTGTATACAGGACATATTTGTAGAAAACAAGCAGAACGACATTAACCCGGATGAATATTCAAGACTTATTTAACAAGAGAGCAAACAAGAACGGTTATTGTACGGCGAAGACTGTGTGTGTGTCGACCTCGGTGGTCTTCCCGAAGCGTTCGCTATCTGATAGAACCAAGCGACGTTCTTTCACCCACTATTGATAACAAATCAGTAAATATCTGATTGTGAAATTGTTTCGAGTGTTACAAATTCGTTGTCTAAATATAGAACAAAATTGGATTTTTTTTGGTGTTATCAAGCCACTGTAGATTGGTAAGGTCAGAGAAAATCTTGATAATCCAAGAGAGAAATTGTACCGATAACATATGAAATGTTTTCTTTGCAGAAAAAATGGACATCTGGAACGAGGTTTACAACAGTAAATCCATAAGCACGGCTCATATCAATGAACTGGATCGGGAATACCTCAAGTTGATTCACCCAGTGCAATTCGAAAGTATTGGTATCTAGCAATCACCCAAGATTTATCATATAAAATTAATTTTCCAAAGATTCAGTATCACTACACTGCAAACAGCATGTGTGTGGAATTTCTATGATAACTAAAACAGCCGATGGAGCTCTCATGATGCTGATTGACTCGTCCATCTATACTGATAAGGAAACAAGCTACTATAAAAAGTCGCTGAGGGCTCAAGATGGCTTATCATATACAAATCACAACAGGGGCTGGAACTCCGTCGTAATTGCCGTTCATTTTACTATAATTTATAGTATTATGTTATACTTCTCATTACATGGATCTCATTAGCACGTGAAGGCACGAGGAGCACGTAGGTCTCTAGATAAAAAAAGACGAAATTTATATCCTTACTAAAGAAATTTTACTTGGTGCACGGTTCATCTAATTCCCTTCACGTCAAAATTACAACTAAAATTTCACAATGACGAAATTTATTCATTAATAACATTTCTTTAAAGTTATGAATACCTCCAAATGCTTTTCAATTTGTTCTATATAAGCCGATGATCGATATTTTGCGTTGAAATCAAATTGTCATTAGTATTCCTGTTATAAATGACGTCAAAAAAGTGTCTGAGTAGGATATAACTTTACCTGGCAATTTCCAGTTGAAGAATCCACTATAGCGAAATGAGCAGTAACTATACAGATTACAGACATTGAATATGGGTCACTGGCACACTAACCTCAGATGTCAAGAAATATGTGGCAAAAAAGAGCTCTGCCTATTCTGATGGTGTGACAATTAAATTGAAAACGGAACTGGTTAGCCACGTTTTCTGCGTTGAATCATAGTATTATACCTTCTCTCTTTTGTACCTCACGAATCTTGTGTAGCAGTAAACCCTATATTTACGGAAGGTGAGAAAATAAATATTGCAGTAGATAACATACTCTTATTCAGTTATCTGAACATATGAGTACTTCACTCGGATGTTATAATTAATCTGAATCAAAAATAAAGGCTTGTAAACTCTTAGATTCACGGAAAATCCGCCATCACGTAACACGCATTTCTCGCTACCACCAGCTGCTTCATATTCTTGCAAGCGGTAGGGGTGATCTGACTCCGAAGGAAATTAAAGGTCATGACTTTTTACTGAATATTGATTAAACATGCCTTCCGGTGGATTAATGATATGGCCGTCCCATAATGTTTGCGGACGTCAAATACTTTCCGATCCATGTGGACGGGAAAACGACATTTATCAGCATTAACACTGCATTCTTGAATGAATGATACACTGTTGACTATGCCATAGTGAAAACAATTAAGCAATGAGCGATCTGTTACTGCATGCATCGAAGAAATGAATCTACGCACTAACCAACTAAAATAAGAGCTCAAAAGTTAAGAAAATGATGACGCAAGTCAAAGTGAAATTACGTACCAGTATTTACGCGTCATCACCAAAAAAAGAAAGTTGATATACTTCCTAGCTTTGTATGGCAACGAATAGTTTAATAGGATGGTATGCATTTTAGCAACTAACCACTCGAATTCTGTACTTATTTACCTTTAGATTCGAGTACTTTCTGAAAAGCACGCTCAAATTTCAATATGCCTGATAATATTTTTTTGAGCCTTACATGTGCTCTCTTAGAGGCACTTTCCCATATAAGTGGTTTGTTCTTGGCATCCTCGTCAGTTGGGCAGGCCCTTCGTCTTTAGCTAATCCTCTCGGGCAACACAAAGCACTACATAGAGGAGGCATAGACGTACTATTCACACCTGCCATTGAGTGAAAATGTGTTCATGTGTATTAGGCTGTACGAGTGCCCTTAACAGACCATATGCATGGCTCAAACAGCACTGATCAGGCATATTCAAGTTTGAGCCTGGTCTCAAGAAAATACTCGAAAGGCATGATCCATTCGAAGGTACCAGCCAAGAGCATTCAAGTGTACTACACTGCCTATTCAGTGATATTTTCACTTTGAGGGGCAGATGTAAATAGTACGTCTGCGTCTCCTATATGTAGGGGTTTGAGTTCCGCTGAGAGGATTGGCTAAAGACAAAGGGCCATCTCAACTGACGAGGCTGCCAAAGCTGAAATACAAGTGCCCATATTTGACTACATGCATGATTTAAAAAACATTTATTAGGTTTATTCTTGCTGTCAAATTTAAGAAAGTTCTGGTTTATAATAGCATAGTGGATTTGAACACAAATTCACTTTTCACGGTTCAAATAGTTTTTATGAATATCACTTGTGTTGTTTATGCATTGAGATTCAATAGAGCCCATGTTGCACGGAATGTTTACCATTGCTGGTACAAACAAACACGTTGTGTTGGACAACGTTAATATATATATATATATATATAAATATATATATATAATATATATATATATATAACTCAGAGAATTGAGTGGTGAGCAAAAACACGGCCTCAGGCGGGAATCGAACCCGCGTTTCATCCTATCCAGGGACGTGTGCTCTAATCACTACACCACCGAGGCACATTTGCCCGACCACTCATTCTTCAGTATCGCTATGTTATATATATATATATATATTATATGTTATAATGTATTATATTAATTCATAATATACTATATATATTATATATTATATATATAAATATATATGGCAAACATCAATTGGAAGACAACCTGCTCTTAGATAATTCTCAATCAAAAGAATCATCGAGTCTGTGTTTTGTCGAACGAAGGTCTAGCAACTGAGATTCAAATATTATTAGCAAACTCTGCAGAGACCTGCAGTTGTTCCTATTTTTTGAGGGCGGAAAAGGAAACGGCATACGCATTATTGATGGATCGAAAATGAATTCAAGGAAACTAAAAAGCGTATACTTTGAGAAAGACGAGTTCGAAAGCACTCAAGCAATGATTTGTGGAAGATGCTTCCAAATTATTGCAATAAAATTGCATCCATGATGGATATCGTGTCCCTTCCTACTTCTTCCATAAGGTTTTTTTTTTCTAGTAGAAATGAAAAATGGGATGAAAAATGGGAAAAATGTAGACAGCATAATTTATTTTACAAATCAGACGTCAGAGTGAACTATATTTTCCTAGCTATTCGTTCAGGTTTACTGAAACCGTACGGAATAAGTTGATATTGAGCTTTTATAACAAAATCCATGTGACGTTTTCTCGAAACACTGCCGATAAATTTTGCCTGAGAAATGACAATCATTATCTTCGACTTTTATTTATCGTCTACTTTCTTTTGTGACAGGGTATGATGTGAAACGCAACTACAAATATGTCGAATACGAGTAAAGCACAAAACCTCTGTAGGGATTCGATCTCGCAATTACCCTTTTCCGAGGGCCACGTGCTACTCACCACACTAACAAAGCCCTTAGTTTGATTTTCTTTCAGCTATTCTATACTCTATTCGCGTCGTCAGCAGTTACCCGTCAACGAATTCGATCTGGAGAACGTGACCGACGGAAAGACAAAGGAAAGGTCGTGAATGGTGAGGTGATAGCATGTGATGTTCCCTAAAAGACAATCGCGAGTTCGAAGCTCAACTGAAGTTCCGAGTCTTGCTCGCACTCTGTAATCTTGTGACTTTATTTCACATCATACTCTATCATGAAAAAAATTCCAGGCAGTAATTGAAAAATCAAAATGTGATTTGAAACAACTCACATTTTTTTTAGCTTAGCTTTGCATCTTTTTTTTCAATTGTAGGCTAACTGAAAGGTAAAGCAATTACAGACGTGAAAGTAGAATTGAAAAGAATAACAAAAATTACAGCATAATGCGAACATAAGCGGATCCAAAAAGAACAATGCCATCCAATGGAAGCCTTGGAGAGTTCGAGATTATAACCACCGGATTCACTCGTTAATTACTGGCAATGAAAGAGCTGTGTCAGCTGTTGTCGAGCTTACGGAACGTGCTGTCGACGCGCGATGATGCTGTTTAGTGACTAGCCCAGGCTTTTTTGTTATCATAAAACGCTCTCCAGCGCCGTCCCACCCATTTCATTACGTTACATATTATGTGAGAAATCTTGTGTTGATACACTTCGAAGCTATCGTACATATCTTGTGACAAGATTCCTTTCAACGAAGCGAATGTCATAGGAAAAAAAACATTCTAACGCGCCCATTGTGGTGCAAATTTGAACACTAACATTCGCACGGTTAAGAAAAAGTTTTGCTTAGTGAATAGTCCTGAGCCATCAACTTATTCACCACCGCAGTCATTTTTGCGTGACTTGTCAAAATTCAAACCGTGCCATTGACTCAAAACCGATGTGCCACATCGATATCAATATCTAAAAAGTAATCAATAATTGTCAAAAATGCGGCAAACTGATTTCTCAAGATCGTCGTTGTACGTGTCAATCTCCAAAGTAGCAAGAAGGCTTGAGGTCCTGAAGAAATGGTTCAAAAGGGTCAAAATCAAAAGAACGCACGCACCGAAATCTGTGCATACGTCACGTGATATATGGACACTACTGACAATTTAGTAGCCATACAATCGCGAATTCCTTAGAAGAAACATTGGTTAAGACGATGACGGAGCGTTCTTGTCAGATGAATCAGAAATATTTCCAAAACAATTAAGTTCTAGGTAGCTAAAATAAGTGAGGACTGAATGTCAATACTAGAAGATATGAAAGATCCAAAAAGGTCTGTTATGGACTACGTAGATTACTCAGGACGTCCATCAAGAAATGTCTTGTTATGCTCTGAGTTACTCAGTACTTTTCACCCCTAGTTCTAATTTGTTTCTCTTAGGAAAGATTTCCTGAATCCTCGACCACATGCCACCTGGAGCAAATGTTTCTTGTTACTTTGTAAGAGCGCCACCAAATTCCTAATCAATTGAAATTCGACTTCCTCTCAAAAGTTAGATTGTTTTCCTCACTGAACTATTTTCATGTTTGAAGGAATCGTTCATGGTAATTCCAACAAAAGACCCGCTAATGGCTCAAACGAACATATTTCTATGTTTCTCGGCTAGCGCTCGTTTTGCGCTCTATTTAATCACCGGAGACGGCATGGTGCATTTTGTCCAAGCCGCTCGACGAAGAGCCTCCTCGGAGCGAATTTTTACTGGCGAGCCAGAATGGAAGCAAAAACATTTATTTGCTAAATTTGTTGCTGGTTACAAGAAGCAAACGATTACTAAAAGATAAATCATCACTGGAGAAAGTTTTATAAGGTCTTTTTATTTGAAAAAACGCTTTAATGTCGCAGAATTTGAAGATTTCTAGTCTTTCAAGAGAAAAGTACATCGCTGCGAGAAAGAACCTTTTCCCAACTGTTACATAATTCTTTTTTATTTTACTCATGTTCCTGTAATGCAGATTTTGTCAAAGTTTGTTTCTGTAAAGGCTTTCACATCTCATTCTACTTCAGAAGACAAGATAAGGCTGCGTTGCACCCGCTTGGATATTAATCGCGCCTCATGCTTAAACCTAACGCGACGTCGCCTGCTACCAACGGTGGTCTCTTGAGTGTGAACCACTTCTGTCGTTTACGTTTACTTTCTATATTTTCTGAAAAAAAAAGTTTTGTAATTTGAGTAAAGATATGTGTAGAACCTAAGAGGTACAGAACAAATACAAACGATGAATTTCATGCAAAAAGTAGTCAAGTTTCAATCATACATCATCAGCATCAAACGGATCACCAAGCACACAATTTCGAAAACATATCCACAATGCAACACTCCTTCATTGTTTCCATCAAAATGTAATTTATTACAGAGCAAAACTTGACATTGTGAAGGTAGCGCATCATGTATACTAGTTATTGCTGCGAAACCAATGCTACGTTTCATAGTAACTTCGGCCTAAATGAGATAAAATTACCCTCATTAAATGCCAAAAATTCCACCAATGTCGCCCAGTAATTTTGGATTGATATGGATGCTGAGTTTATCAACTGGCAACACTTTACAATGATTCAGTCGCTCAGTCGTTCTACTGAAGTTCTTCAGAAAAACTGCTCATTTGGAAAAGCTCCATGGGAGGCAGTAGGGTGAGCTAGCTAGAGAGAGTCCTCCTACAAGACAAATATCTGTAGACTATTAATCAAACAGGCAACCTAAGCATTTAGAGTACTGACCAATCACAGTGCCGAATTGTAATCAGTTTTTATGTAGTAATCGGTAAAGATTCAGCGAGCTAATTTCTTGAGATCTACGTTTGATTTATTGACGCACTGGGTAGGGAAAGGCCTTAAGAAGGGCTCGAGGTGCTCTAAAGATGATTTTGAAAAGCCATAATTATCGTATCTATAAACACTGCTACCTCTGTGCCGAACGACGAGCGCAAACGCAATGTCAGCATAGATCAGCATCAAAAACAAAAGTCACGCAAAGAATGAAAACCGAAATTTGGGGTGAAGTGGCAATAAATGGCAATGCGTAATGCGTTAGGCCAAGTATTAAAAGAAGAACTGCTCAATGTGATAGTTTTGCTGAGAATTTGTTGGTTATTCCTAATCAAATAATGATTCACTCGACGATGAGCGTTCTCACATAGAAGCGCCCCACAAAAAAACATCTCCAATGGTTGCAGATTTCTAGCGATAAACGCCTCCACTCCGTCGATCACGAGTGTCACGCGCTATCTCGGTATTTCGCTGATATCGTATATGTTTTTGAATTGTACTCTTCATCACAGGCAATATTTATCACACGACTGCTGAGTAACATCGATGAAGCACGAGAAACATCTTTCACTGAAAAGCTATCTGGCCTACTGTAATTCCGGAAGTATCCACGATTCACGACGGTGGTGTTTCTCTTACGCCCAAACTGCGCTGCTCAAACTACACCTTTTTATTATAAGCTGACTTTTGATCACTACAGCTCCTGAGATATTGGTCTGCTGCTCTACAATGCCCCTGAGATTTCACTCAAGCATTCATGCTGTTTCGAAATTTAGAAAAGAAAAAAAAAAGAAAGTAAAAACCAAGCCGAATTTTTATAGACATTCCAACCAAAGAAAGGCTGCTGCGACATCAAAGATATACTAGGGATAACCATTTCGTCCTGCTCCATGATATATGAGTTTGCAAGAAAAATCTTTTGAGTCTTCAGAGAAGAAGGACACCATCGTGGAGGAACACAAAAGAAAAGATTTAAAAGATTCCTAAGTTCCACTAGCTTCTATGAAATCCATTGTAAGACGTGTTAGGTCCAACTTTTGAAAGAGATTATTTTACGGCAATTAAAAACTTGCAGTAAAAGTGGCACATCTTTTACAAGTAATAGATCGCAGTAAAAGTCTTTTCCACTGATTTCAAATTTTATGATTCTGATCGCAAAAATGTACCAGAAACTAGTTGTTTAACCGAGAAATTCCTACTAATTAAAACCTTCTTGATGACAGGAAGTATGAGTAGCGTAAAAGAAGCCGTGGTTATCGACAATACAGGTAAGAACCTGGTTCGAACACTTCTAAGCATTTCTCTCTCTGGATTCCAGAGAGAAATCACTCACGTGGCATTCAAATATATTCGTAAGAAAAGAAAGACTATAATCGTTGAGTAGCAGCCAAGCTTACACAAAATTTCCAATACAGACGGATGGAAGTAGATGGATGCAAGATAATAACTATCACCACAGAGTCTATAGCATTCAGCAACTGCCTTCTTGTCATTAAAAAACTATGAAATTTCGGAAGAAAAGCAACGAAGGCCGACAAAGTAAGAGACTGGTCGTTGAGTGAAAACAGCAGTTATAGTCTTATAATTATAGTCTTTCTAATTCAATGCAAATTGGTGTTTGCTATGAAATGACAAGATCAAAATGGTTGGAAGGGAGTCCTATCAGGTTGACTTCCTTGAACATGCTGCTGACGTCTTATCTAAACTATATATCAAGGATATAAAATCGCTTACCTCTCAGCTTGATCGATGGTTCTTCATCAGTAGGACACCGTTCTACCAGCGATTCGTAATACGAGAACCGTTTTCGAAACCAAGCCATATCAACACTACGACATATTCTACAAAGCATTCGCCTAACAGGCTTGTGGTATATATAGATATATATGAGCCACTATCTCGACACGACTCTCACGATTCACACACAAAATTGAAGGCAAACGATCGATACAAATATTTGGTTAGTAAAGAGTCGATCATAAAGTGAACTAATTCCAAGAAGATAATTATTTCTACTGAAAGAAAATGCACAGATTTCGTAAGAATCGAAGACTGAGAAGAAAAGTTGGAACTTTCGGTGATTAAAATCTACAAATATAACTCCACTCTTTTTTACTGCAATAATAATTATGATAAAGGTATGTAAATTTCCTTTCGCTTGAAAGCACATCAAAAGTTTATTTATTCATATGTTTTATACGCAAAATATTTTAGATGAAGGCTTTTATAGGACTTTGGAAACGACTTTCGTACCTGAAAAACGCCATTTTTTCAATATGCTAATTTATAATTTGAACCTGATAATTCTAAGCGGTAATCTGACGGTACAATGTCGGGAGAATTAGGTGGGCAAAGTAAGACCTTCTAACATTTCCCACCTCAGCTCTTTTACGACGCTTTCGATCGGTTTTTTAACATGAAGTCCTACGATATCATATGGCAAAATTGCAAAGTTCGTGCCGTTTCGGTTTTGTAATAAGATTTTCTCATTAACATTGCATAGCCTTGAAGTCGTTCAAGTTCGCATTTTCTTGCAACCATTTTGGTATACATCTTGCCTGTACTTGTTTTGAGATAGAGCTCGCTCCAAACTCCATTGACCTTGTGCGCCGCTTCACCAGCATATTCCCCTACGCGTCATTCGTGCATGAGTGGCAAGTGAATTTGTTCTCACTACAGCTCCATATTAGAGCAAATATTGGGACGTTGTATACCAAAATGTTTGCAAAAAAGTGTGCAATTGAATGATACCAAAACCAAATACTTCAATTTTTTTTCATTTATAAATCTGCAAGGTGAACTTCGCGCAAATGGCCTTTCTCGGGTACAAAAGTCGTCATCTTCAAAGCCCTATAAAAACCATCATGTAAGGTATTATATGTATAAAAACATTAGATAAATAACGCTTTTATCACACTTTCGAACAGACAAAAAGAATTTGCATTCCTTCATTCTAACTTTTGAGATAGGAAAAATATGGCAGAGTCATTTTGTACGTTTAATGTTAGAGCAATTACTAAAACGACAGAAAGTGCACTGTAGTTCTCATGTTAGCAGACAGATTCACAAAATATTCAAAACTGCTTTTTAAACTAAGAGGATATTTTCTGTCAAGAATGTAAAGAAACTATTTCAAGGTGTGACTGATGGTTCAATTACAGAAGCCTTTCAGATTTCAAACGACATTCTCCATTCTTCATTCTCCTTTGGGGTTTCACTAGTCTTTGATATTATACAGAAAGGAAAGTGATAAAATTCTCTAAAATTTGACAGCATTAGCTTTTGGAAAATCTAGCTGAGCATGGAAAACATCCAAAAAAGCTTTTTGAGCTACTAATTCATTAAATACAACTCTACTACTGAACTCTACTACTTCAGAGTCAAGTTGATTTACAAAAAAACTAGTATTTCTATGACAAGTTCGCCGAGGACTAAATTGACAAGCTTCCTTAATATTAACCATGATATGCGTAGCTTTGCTTTTGATTTTGTAAGATTATCTAGAAATCTTTTAGTCCATGAGAATAGCTTGACAAGTAACTATACCCTCAATAAAGAATTTTTTTATTGCATAGTATATTGCCTTGAAAACAAGTTAACACTTAACATTATAGAGGAATCTCAAAGGCGATTGAGCATGATATATACTCCTTCACTCTTTCACTCTTATTTTGAGACACGCTTACTGAATACTTTTCCAACCTCGTCATCGTACAAAATAGTTTCCGAAATAAGTCACTACACTATGGTTTACGATGATAGAACAGATTTCTATATGACCCCAGAATAGGGTACTCTTAAAGAATAGGCCCATTACGAAAACAAAAAAAGTCCTTGCAAAGAGATGGTTTCGGGCTCATGCGCAGGCTTGTGACATCTACGGGTGTACGTATGTACGTGACGCCAACCGTTAAGCTTTGATGACTAAGTAGGTGAATCAGATGACGGACAACGGTATTACCGATTTGGCGACAAAGCACTGGATAGATTCGCTCATGAAAGACATTGTCTTCCTTCAAATGCAAAAGTTAATTAAGTCCGGTAGGCGTGAAATCTTTTGTAGAACAGTGCTGATGAGCGAAATGTGAGCATTGAACTATTTTTACTATTACGTTCTACTTACAAAAGACACACATTACGAAGTAGATGAACGGCATTTGCATAGAAAGACAAATGACATTTGTTGTGTTGACGCATCGTCGTCTGAAAAAATAGGATCGGATTTCAGCAATTCTTAGCGAGTGTGGGAGCATTCTGTCGTCGACCGAAAAATCTGAGATGCCGTTTTTGAGTCCCAAAAGATATATGAACTACTTGCCTCATGTTACGAGGTATGTGCTGCATTTTGTACAGATGTATAAGTCATTTTAGCGGAAAATGTACACAGTCATCTGAAATCGATCAATCGTTCAAGCCAAAATGATGAGAATTAAGGAATTTTGAGGCAGTTTGGCATATTGAGCGCAGGAATACGCAAGAGACGAGCCACAATCTCTCTGTCAGTGATGACAGTTACTTGTGAATTCAGTTCCAGCGCATATATTTCAGCTAAGGGCTTCGTAAGTTATGACTGATGGTCGACGTCGACAAGTGGGTAACAGGTAGACTTTATTTCATCATTGGAGAGATTTTATTCGACAGGATTTCCATTTGTGGAATATTGACATCAGAGTAAAAATAGTGGCACTAATGCACTCCTACGCTCGAACATTTTCTGAAAAACTGACACGATCCAGGATAAAACCACTCATACGATGAATGCGTTCACTTATGCATTAGAGAAAAGGACGTTGAGTTGTTTTTCTTTCAACGAAGACATTGACACTTTTTCTAATCTCAGCCATTAGCATAAAAGAATTCACCTTGATTTCCTCAAACCTAAACCTAAAAGAGGTCTTGAGCAGACATTTTTGTGAATTCAAAAACTCCTGTAAAGTATGCGGAAAACTGGAGTGCTGATGAGCCTTTAGTTGGTATCAGATTGATATGAAAAAGTATTGCGTTGTTGCAAATATCTTTCGCGTTTTGACACTTTTGTCAATTCAGTTGTTATCTATTTAGAAAAATCAGTTACTCGAGTCATCATAGTCAGAATATAGTCACGATCATGATCAATGTTCTACAACCAATTGCTGGGCAGAGGTTTGTTGCCTTGCTCCTCATCTAAGACCATGGAAAGGATCATACCTTCACTTTCGACTGTTTATATAGAATTCCTCTGAACCAATGATGATATGGTAAAATGATAACATATTTTGAGTCTTTCATGAGGCCTGGTATTTACGATATGAGCCATTTTGCCAGCCACAATCGCTCGACTGTGGTCAACACATTATCGGGGGACTTTGTCACTCGACATGGGGTGATTCAAATAGTTCGGCATTGATTTCTTTATAAGAAGAGGTATATCCCCTGCGAGGGATCGGCTGAACCTAAAGGCCGTGTACTGCTGATGAGCCTTGAAAGTCGAAATAAGCCTGCCTAGTATTGCATAAATGCCATACCAGATTGGCAAAAGGCTCGAAACATGTTGTCATATCATCAGATTATATAGAGGATGTTAGACAAAAAGCAAATGTGAGCAAATTTCTTATTTGCTTCGCAACATAGGCAATGGACTTGACCCTGGAACCGCTAAAGAGCTTAGAGTGTGGTCGTCCAGAAATTTCTGCAAAAGAGACGAAGTTTTGACGATGAGGAATGAGGTAAAGATGGGATAGAATCCTCCAAACGACCACTTGAGAGCAATCACCGAAGCAGATCCTCTTGAGACTACACAAGATGCTGCAAAAGAACTCATTCTCATTATCGACCATTCCACGGTCGTTAGCTGTTTGAAGCAAGTTGCAGGAGTAGTGGTCTCAGAACGATATGAAACCGCATTTACTTCTACACTGATCGAATACATAACAGAAAATTAAGTGCGATATAATCCGCCACTTCACTGAGTTGCTGTAGAAGACATTCGCTGATTCGTCCTTTCTTTTCATCACATTTCC
The DNA here is from genome assembly GCA_019055375.1 of Parelaphostrongylus tenuis. Taxonomy (NCBI): domain Eukaryota; kingdom Metazoa; phylum Nematoda; class Chromadorea; order Rhabditida; family Metastrongylidae; genus Parelaphostrongylus; species Parelaphostrongylus tenuis. The sequence continues at coordinate 28,978 of JAHQIW010006474.1, forward strand.
AGCCGCCCGCGAAAATGCACAATCTTCAAAAAGTGGTGCTTCAGAGTTTACACACAGTCAATAGCTCAATCACGAGCTGCGGAGTGACCGGACTATCTAGGCCATACATCCCTTTGGAGTTAGCACGCTAACAGCAGACTTGTTAAGAGTATAACAGCCCTGACTTGACCCATTGATAGGCCATCATTATTCATTATGTAGAAGTCCAATTATGAATTCTACCACTTTTTTTACGTACTTACTGAGCTTTAAAAGGCTCCTAACTCAGGAAGTGTTCAATCACGAGCGCTTTATTACTTATTCCATGCTGTGGAAACCACAATCTTGGACATGCCAATTCTTCTATATCAGAGGATAGCGATTAAAATACTTTGAAAATTACCCAATGGACATTACAAGTAATAAAGTGAACAAAAATATCTTTCTTGCAATTATGTTTTGCTATTCCCCTACATATATCTTCATCTGTAAATCGTCTATGTCGCTTCCCACGTTGAAGCATGATATCAGTCACACCACTGATATCAATATCGTGCCTTACAAAGTGAAACGCCTCACGAAAAGCTAACAAACACAGTTCGAAAGATAACGAGTCTCAGAAGTATCACTATTGCACTGCTCCTGATATTGTGCTTTTCAATTCCCAGACAAGCGTGATTGGACTGGAAGGCCTGGTGCGCTCGCGTGCAGATCGAACCAGCGAACGATGCATTGCTGAGTATCTGTAATCATACTACGCCACAAGTGACCCCTATTAATGATGATGGATTATATAACAATTGGTGACTATTTATAATTAATGTGACAAATATAAGATGATGATAATGGCAACACGAAGTAGCGTGGGAAAAATGATTCTGGTAGAATCTGGGTGGCATGAATTCGAAATTGACAATTGTCGACCGTGGCATCGACGAAATAGTAAAGCACTGATTACACGGATGTTGAGGCAAACGGATGACAGGGACTTCTTGCCGAAGTCGCCGTTAGATCGGTGGGGATTACTCGTGAATGTGAGGCATGCGGTCATTCACGTCTAGCTATTGAGGCCACGTTGAGTCCGTTTGATCGTTCTTAATTCATTCCCTCGATCCCAGATCGCATTAGCTAGTAAAAGGATTATAATGACATGCCAGCTTGCTTACGCTTAGATACTTTTCTCCTTTTGTATAACATGCCGTTCCATTTACCACACATTTTAATTCGATTCGAAGAGAACAGAATTTTACAAAATATGAGAATTGACAGTACTGTCACTGAGCAAAGGTACGCGCTCGCTAAACAAGCTCAACTGCAACATTTACGTTTTACCCTTAAGAACCGCGATATTTGTGATTTCTGCAAAATATGCAATTTTACATTTCTAGAAAACATTTTTCCTTCTGTTATTAACTTGTGATAATAATAATTGAGAGCACTGACAAAAAATGATAACAATTGATGGTAACAGTAATAATCTCATTGAACAATCATTAATTTATCAGCGAAATCATGCTCTGTTATTACTTCACTTTACTAGCTCATTTAGAAGCGTGCAAAAGGAGTTAATAAATAACTTATTGATACTAGCCAAAATTGTCTTTACAAAAAACCCAATTTACTGGTTTGTTTTTGGGGATGACAATAAGACGCCCACGTAAGCGATCATGAAGATCGAGATGGATAAAAGAAAATAAACGGTGGGGAAGATCTCAAACAAAACAACAATAACCCGACGGTACACAGCACTGGTTCTTGATGGCTATCGAACAGAGATTCGATTCAAAACAAAATTTGTGCAAATATATCCATCCCAGTCCACCTCCGCACCTATACAATCGATGAAGAAGTTCCTTGGAAAAAGCTTTTTTGTAAGCCAGCCGACATTTTTAGATATCGATCAAATCATATCTATCGCTAGAAGACGAGAAAATCCTGCCGAGTAATCGCTTCTCAAATTATTCCCAATAGGGCAGTACTTTTGAAACTGCAATCCGAACGCCATTTCAAATCTCTTTCCAAATATTTGAACTCGAAAGCCGTCATCTATGGTTCAGCAGACTAATCGCACACATTGCTATCGCCTGGGTATGACCGTAGCCACAAAGCTGCAAACTTTTTTTTCCGATCCACAAAAATGAATGGAATGGATGGCGACTACCGTTGGTGAATTTTCAACCACGTTCTAGCACGAGTATCTTGAAATTGTTGAAAAAATATGGTAAAAAAGTCAATAAATACTCCTCAATATATAAACGAAGAGGAAACAAACGCATAGAAGCGGTCAGCCAAAATCGTGAAAGTGGAACAATTTCTAAGAACGATTGTGAAACGAAAAGATTTAAAGAAGTGTTAGAACCAACAAAACATGAATATAGGTCTTTAAAAATTCAAATAAACACTTAGAATCTGGCCTTTGGATTTCGTTGAAGAAGGAAAAACTGCGAACACAACACTCGTTGTTTCAGCTGTCGTTGCCCACTCTTTTAACTCTTCAACTTCGCTTCCTATCTCCGATAATCCATCAAGATGTTCAGAGATACAATGAATTACATGGGACAGATTACAATACAACTGATGGATAGTATTTCACTAAACAATCGCAGATGTAATTGAGAAAGTTGTTGAATGATTTCTATAGAGAAGCATTAGACAATGTTCTACAATAATTGGCTTTATAACAGCGCAGGTCACCATAGGACAAAACCCTGCGATGAAGCTTTTTTGGCATTAGCATTTAGAAAAGGAGTTATCTTTGAAAGTGAGACCATTCTTGATTGCCAAGCTAGAGGTTTGAGGAAGAAGGTTGAGCGAATTAGCCGATGTTTAGATTTACGCGTGGTCATAATAAACTAGCAAGACGCTCTCCTGACATATCGTGAATGGTGGCGATTAACAGATGGCTCCATTGATCAGAATCGCAGTTGAGCATCATCTTCTAAGAGAGTAAGAATTTCATCCGTTTTTTTTCGATAAAATCACTTTCAAGCAAACCAGACAGATAAGCATTTTTTTTTCTTGCACACACACATCTCAATTAGTACCCTTGATCCGTGAACATGGAGGACTTAAAGGCTACGGGTACGGGTTGAAAGAACACACTGAACCTTGTAAACTAGTTAAATCTGTGACTGTCTCAATCAATACCTCCAAGGTAGCTGGAATTCCAAGAAAATCCACGCCTGAAACAGCCACTTGTGGACTGCAAGAACTTGAAGAGAAAAGACAAGAGTGAAAACAGCAAGTTGATCAAACCTAGATGCATTTTATAACAATAAATGTGCAATTAATACGCACTAACAATGCCGAACAATGGTGTATGAGGTAAATGTCGACTCGATTCTACTGTATTCGAGGTCCGGGTAATCAAACAACTTCTCAGGGCAAACAATACATTGTCCCAAAGCTATAACCATTCCTTTCTAAGGAGTGCACAACGATGACAATGATGAATAAATGTAAAGTTTACAACTGGGTGTGAATCAGTGCGGATTGTCAATCCACTGACTGGACGACACGAGACAGCCAGCGCAGCAGTGACCAGTTGATAAAATCTTAACAACACTTTCCATGATTATCGTCACAATGAAAACTGTTCTGTAGAACGCCGTCAAACGTCCTTCATTAAATCCCGTAGAAGCTATGAACTACAGAATCATTATGAGTTTACGATTATGGTAAAATGACTACAGTGAATTTAGAAAACAACAATCTTTCTCTCACATCCTCCATCGATCTCAAATTATCGCTAACAAATGAGTCGCCCGTTTTTGAACTCATTTTTTTCACATGTCTGCATCTTCTCTTCAAAGTGATTTCACACACCATATCTGCGGAAGAGTTAATTTCACTGGATGGAAATACCAAAGAACAAAAAAGGTGATGCTGGAATTTCACAGTGGATATAACAGTTGAGTTACTAGAGATTTAGATGAAAAAGTATTTCAATAATGAAGTAAATAATCAACAAAGAGTGCACAGATCAAAATTAGGATCTGAGCAAGGAACATTTATCCCTAACAAAAGAACCTCTAATGTGAACAATAATGACAAAGCTTACCATAAATTTAACTGCTGTGCTTCACCACGCTACCATCTAAATACAGAGTAAAATGTTCATATGTATATATATATATATATATATATATATATATATACATTATACATATATATAGCATAATACTTGTGTATATACATAGTATGTATATGTACACAGAATACATATATATATATATATATATATATATATATATATATATATATATACAAATTTTTCGGATGGAGCTAGTATTAGCTGCAGTAAACTAACGAGAATCGCATAGAGAGAATCTGTTTGAAACTAAAGAACATGTCTAGAACTTTATTTTAACACATTTAACTGAATATGTATACTTGTATATATATACATATGTTAATTTATTTGTTATCTAAATTTGTTCTCATTGGTTTATTGCAGATAACGATAGCTCCCAACGAAAAACTTCAGTAGATCCTGTCGGGTAATGAGAGACGAGAGGCTATTAAAAATGCACTTGTGGTCACGAGGAGGACACTGAAATCAAAGGACAGGCCGATGTACACTAAAGCCCTCTTTAGAGTCTATCGTATTCAAAAGTGAAGAAAGTCTGCTAGACGGACAAAAAACAGATCCCTGAAGGGGATTTCCGTCGGGATCACATTGACTACTTATTGCAGAAGTCGCTTCACCAGTCGCACCTAATGAAATACTCCTAAGTGATTCCAAATCATTTTCTTTTGATCAGATTGCATTCCTTAGAAGCGTAAACTTTTAACCAATCTTCAAAAAGGACGAAAGTTTTTAAAGGTCTTGATTAGTAGAAAATTTTTATAGCAAATTCTTACGAGTTTATTCATCCACAATGCTTTTTGCTATATAAAGAAGTTAAAAGAACGTTATAGACACTAGATTATAGGGAAGGTGATAATTCCGTTGAAAAGCTGTTTTCAATTCTTATGTTAGATAACATAAATATATGAAGAAAGAATGGAAAATATTGCTGACAGATCATCATATACTCTGTAGTCTCTGAAGAGGATGTATGATTATGGTCCTAGCCGACATAAATCAAGGAAACAGGACGTAGAGAGTGAACGAAAAGCTTGAGCGACTTTGATGATGCTGCGATGTGACAGCGATCGATCCCCAGAGATCTGATCGAATTAACATATTAATTAGGCGTACTATCAGACCACATTTCATGCAGTGATACGACAGCTCACATTTTCAGCCGTTATCAGTCGGAATAAAGTTTTTTTTTTTTGCAAGTGCGAACCTCTCCATCTACATTGTTGACAAGATTGGTAATCCGTAGGAATCTAGGCAACAATCTAGCAATTTGACATAGGCATGAAAAGGTTACCGCAACATTCAAAAGCAAAGTTGGAAGCTCGATGTAAGCGCAGATCAAATCTCAAAAATTAAGGAAAATGATAAAATCTTGGAAAGAGTCATACTACAAACGCCCTAAACTTTTCGTCAACGCTACGGAAATAGCCCCATAAACTTCTTCACCGCACTGTACAATGGCAAATTGCGAGTCGAACAAGAACAAGGATGAAAAAATGGTACGAAGAACTGCGACATTGGTAGTGGTATTGTAAAGGATATTGTGAATTGGGTCAGAGAAGAGGATTAATGAAGAAGAGTAAGAAAAAAAAAGGAGAATGAGAAAGTAGCCGGATGTGGTGTCTTATGCACCTCAACTTTCTCATTGATTCACATCTGAACAAGACCGGACGGCTGTTTGATCGCTGTAGGAGTTCATGGGCAAAATCACAATGGCAGATCAAATACTTGATGTACAATAAGCGATGGCGCAAATCGGATTGCGACGCCACACCGAGTTCAGAATCATAAGTGGAAAACTCATGTCTCGCTCAGGAATTTCAGTGACGGTATGGATTTCACATTCCATAGTTACTCCTAGTTTTTTCAAATTCTGTATTTTTTTTAATGGAGAAAGAAGTAAAAATTTAGTTGTTGACTCTACTTAGCTCACTTGTTGCTCATCTGTCAAGCAATGATTTATCCTTAACACAGTTCCGGAAAGGAATAAAGGCTACAGTGTCGGTAGACGACTCAAAGTTCCTTGATTATCGCCGTGTCGAAAGTTGCACTTTCTTGATCTATAAGTTATTTTTTTGCCTTTCTTTCCCCCGAAAGCCAAACACAATAGAACCGTTGTCTCAAGAACCAAGTCAACGCGCCTTTTTCCCGGTTCCTTGAGAAACATGAACTAAATAAAACGGGTACACGTAGTTATCACACTCTAATCGAAAGGAAAAACGCTCGCATGGTATATGTTATGTGGTATCAAATCATAACAGATTGGTGAGTAATGTAATAAATGGAAATAAACAGCAGTTATAAGATCCAAATAAATTTGAAGTAGTTCGTGAGATTACTACCTACTTCATTTTCACAACGATCAACTTCAAAAAAGTTTCAAACAGGTACCTAGCTTTTAAAATTGAGCAATTATTAGCTACTCGCTTATTTTGATGGCTCCGCACTGTGTGAGAGCCACATCAGCTAACGATGTTCATTGATCATATAGTTTTCTTATACCTTAGTAAATTAATGCCGATACAGCTCAACATCTTAATAGCTCAAAACAATTGCGATAATAATGGCTATAGAATAAGAATAAGACATTAATCATGTGAGAACAATGCAAATGCTCCTTTCCTCTTAGTGACGTTCTTGTCTTTTCACAAGAGTTCTGGAGAGCTTGAACTAAGATAAAATTCCTGTATATGGTGTTTTTGAAAGCTTTAGTTCCTGAAATACACAAAAAAAAACGAGCTGCACACAACTGATAAGTGACGGCTCGGTGGAGGACAGAAATCCCAAGCATAGGGATTTAACGGATCCGACCCACACCTATCGTGTCCACAGAGGAGTGTGTGAAGGTCACTCAATTCATATTTTTAACGCCAGATTGGATGTCGAACATACTATGCATTACGAACTGCGATTTCTTGCCGAATATAATTATGCGAAATCCAGGTCATGTTGAACTTGTGACGGACCTTCAGTTCGTGGTTTTTAGGGAATTCCCTAAAACTCAACTTGATTTCCGCGGATCTTACCCAAATCGATTTCACATAGATTTGTTCGAATTCGAACCAACTCTGACAAAAAACATATGAGCGCGGTTGGGTCAAATCGATTTACCTTTTGTAAGCTCTATGATATTTTGAAGTATTCATTTACAAGCAATTACTTCTTTTTGCAAATGACCGAGTTCATAAGTGGCGATAAACTGAAATCCTATTAATGAGTTTTCAATGACCTTGTTAAAGCGCATACTGCTGTATCATAGTAAAAAAATTCTGAGTTGAATACTACTTTGGAAACAATGGTTACTTAAAAGACAATTCTAGGCTAGAATTAGGTTATAAGAGTTCTTGCAAAGCTCCAAGTGCTTGACAATTGTCCAGCCAATTTTTCCCTATTTATATAAATCTCAAAAAAACATTAAAAACTTTCGCCGAATTTGTGTCAAGATTTTCGTAGATTACTTCGTCAATGTAAGAACAAAGGAGAAAAATGAAATGATTACGTCAGCGTATGTTATAAAAGAAACGAAAATTTTAATTATTGACGTTCGAGAGTAGATGAATTTTGGTGAAAAATTTTGCAAAGATTGAAATTTTTAGGTCGATAATTTGGCAGAAAAAAAATATCTGGAAAGAAGTTTGAGCTCAGATATCTGCAAGAAACTGTTTAATCTTACCGCTAACGTATTGCGATTTTAACACTATATATCTATAAACTTTGATTGACATAATAAAACTCTGCAGACCCGGCAGGAGATGAACCCGCGTTCCACCTTTAACGTTGGCGCATACTACCACTATATCACCGAGGCCGTTGCTCTGCTATCGCTTTGAACTCATACTGTTCTGAATAATTCCGTCAATAATCATTTTTCGTATTGGCGCCGGTGACTGTAAGATTTTCCCCACATCAAAAACTCTAAGATTTTGAGCTAGAGTACAAACCACACAGTATGAACTTGCTAGAGGATTTGCACGAACAGAAAAACCGATGAATAGAAGACATGGTGGGATACTGGTTCAGAAAAGAACAGTAAAAAAGGGATATCTCAGAACAAAATCCCAGGAACTGTGGATGTTCGCCAGTCCACATGTAAGTACATGATGTTCTAGTTTCGGATATCAGATCAGACACTAAGAAGCACCGACAACCCACATGAATTTGGAACACTGTGTAATGACTCTTTACAGAGCTTTCTCGTTCCCGACCATTTTTCTTAGGAAAACATTAATATGGACCAAAAGCGGGGAATGAGTTTTAGGTTTTTCTTCCACGAAGTTCATCTACTCATTGAGGAAGGTGTGCCATTGATTTGAATACACACGTACTTTGTCGGAATTCTCGTCGCACAGAGCGTTTCCATTAGACTTTTGGCAACTATATGATACCATGAAAAACGGCGATCTCAATAGTATACTCAATTTTTTGAAGGCCTCCTCAGTACGCAGTGATAGTGAAATAAGGTTTACGGTTCACATTTGCCGTGCATTTTTTGTTCTCTGCAGCACATCAATAAAGGCCCTTTCTACCAACCAAACGAGTTACTAATAGAAGTCTAAGAGAAGAAAAAAGTTTCCAGTCTCGGAGTTTTAATTGAGACATTATTGCAGGGGTGATAGTGAATAGAACCAAGCTTGAAAGAGAACCGAAAACGATCGCAGTTCTATGAAAACTCTTTGGAAATGACCTTACAGTATCATCACCTCCATTTAAAACCAAATGGGATTCGATTCCGGTTTGTGAATGCATTCAAGTTTTAAAGTAAGCGACAGACGTGAGAGAAAAACAATTCGAATTACGACTTACATCTCGAACTCTGTATATTGCTCAAGAAATCTGAGAAATCCAAGAGATGCTATTTATCTCTGTCCAAGCGCAATGCTATCACCATTCTCAGAGCAACATGATCGAACAGAACTCTAGATAAACCTTCATGAAATTTTTGATCGAAACACTTGACTCACTATGAGGTCTACTGCGCGTAAGGTTACTTCAACCCATTGTGAATCGAAGCCCTCCATGTATGTTTTGATGACGTACCTTAACTGAACCCCACGCCTTATATATCAATACTGTAGTTTTTGAGTCCGCGTGTCAATCTTACCGCACTGATAGTTTTGTGGGCCCGAAACATTTACTTACGAGATGTTTCTGAGAAAATACTTATTCACACAGAGAGCGACACATATCAGAATTTGAAGATACTAATGTCCGTGTGCTAAAAGGTGACACGACATGTCCAAATGGGTTTAGAAGACAGCTATAAGTTGTGAAGATCTTGGCAAGCTTCAATGAAGGATCAGTTGGATGGTAGTAGATTGCATAAAGCTGCTCCACAACAAGCACTCTCATCACATATGAAAAACACATCATTAGTGAACACAAAACCAATAAAATGTGTGTGGCGTTGATTACTGAGTGGATGCCTTTCCTTCATCGTTTTGAGTTGTTTACTGCATGCAAATGTTCTAGAGGTTGTTTTGAGCTGCCGGATAAAACCAAACAGGTGCCTGTGTTTTTCTGTTTGTTCTGAAGCTTGTATGTCAATTATCTCAGATCTAGGAGGACCCTCAAGAGAAGAAATAGCTC